>CAWUFW010000212.1:2345000-2362500 GCA_963921515.1 Calotriton arnoldi | reverse complement strand
GAGAGAGACGGGTAGAGAGTTAGAGAGGTAGAAGGAGATGGTAGAGTGGTAGTGAGGTAGAGAGAGAGGTGAGAGAGGTAGAGAGAGAGAGTGTAGAGCGGTGGAGAGAGGGAGAGAGTAGAGAGAGAGGTAGAGAGATTAGAGAGGGAGAGGTAGAGTGGCAGTGAGGGTAGAGAGAGGGTAGAGGGAGGTAGAGAGAGGTAGAGAGAGAGAGGTAGAGAGAGAGAGGTAGAGAGAGAGGTAGAGAGAGAGAGGTAGAGAGAGAGGGTAGAGAGAGGTAGAGAGAGAGAGGTAGAGAGAGAGAGGTAGAGAGAGAGAGGTAGAGAGAGGTAGAGAGAGAGGTGAGAGAGGAGGTAGAGAGAGAGTAGAGAGGAGAGAGGTAGAGAGGTGAGAGAGTTAGAGAGGTAGAGAGAGGTAGAGAGGTTAGAGAGGTAGAGAGAGGTAGAGAGGGAGAGGTGAGAGGGAGAGGTAGAGAGAGAGAGGTAGAGAGAGAGGTAGAGAGGGAGAGGTAGAGAGTTAGAGGAGGTAGAGAGTTAGAGAGGTAGAGAGAGAGGTAGAGAGGGAGAGGTAGAGAGTTAGAGAGGTAGAGAGTTAGAGAGGTAGAGAGAGAGGTAGAGAGAGAGGTAGAGAGAGAGGTAGAGAGAGAGTAGAGAGAGAGGTAGAGAGAGTGGAGAGTTAGAGAGGTAGAGAGAGTAGAGAGAGAGGTAGAGAGAGACAGGTAGAGAGTTAGGAGAGGTAGAGAGAGAGATGGTAGAGAGATAGAGGTAGAGAGAGGGGTAGAGAGAGGGGTAGAGAGAGGGGTAGAGAGAGAGGTAGAGAGAGAGGTGGAGAGAGAGAGGTAGAGAGAGAGAGTAGAGAGAGAGGGAGTAGAGAGAGGGGTAGAGAGGTAGAGAGAGGAGAGGTAGAGAGAGGAGAGAGAGAGGGGTAGAGAGGAGGTAGAGAGAGGTAGAGAGAGGGGTAGAGAGAGAGGTAGAGAGAGAGGTAGAGAGGGGTAGAGAGAGGTAGAGAGAGAGAGGTA
The DNA here is from genome assembly GCA_963921515.1 of Calotriton arnoldi. Classification (NCBI taxonomy): domain Eukaryota; kingdom Metazoa; phylum Chordata; class Amphibia; order Caudata; family Salamandridae; genus Calotriton; species Calotriton arnoldi. The sequence goes on along the minus strand of CAWUFW010000212.1, from coordinate 2,361,482 downwards.
GAGGAGAGGTAGAGAGAGAGAGGTAGAGAGGGAGAGGTAGAGAGGGAGAGGTAGAGAGGGAGAGGTAGAGAGGGAGAGGTGAGAGAGGTAGAGAGAGGGAGGTAGAGAGGAGAGGGAGAGTAGAGAGGAGAGGAGAGGTAGAGAGGAGAGAGGAGAGAGAGGAGAGAGAGAGGGAGAGAGGGAGAGGTAGAGAGAGAGGTAGAGAGATAGAGAGAGACAGGTAGAGAGAGGTAGAGAGAGAGACAGGTAGAGAGATAGAGAGTTAGAGAGGTAGAGAGGAGATGGTAGAGTGCGTAGTGAGGTAGAGAGACAGGTAGAGAGAGACGAGGTAGAGAGTTAGAGAGGTAGAAGGGAGATGGTAGAGGTGGTAGTGGAGGTAGAGAGAGGTAGAGAGAGAGGTAGAGAGAGAGAGTTAGAGCGGTGGAGAGAGGGAGAGGTAGAGAGAGAGGTAGAGAGTTAGAGGGGTAGAGGGAGAGGTAGAGTGGCAGTGAGGTAGAGAGAGAGGTAGAGAGAGGTAGAGAGAGGTGGAGAGAGGTAGAGAGAGGTAGAGAGAGAGGTAGAGAGGTAGAGAGGTAGAGAGAGGGTAGAGAGAGAGGTAGAGAGGAGGTAGAGAGAGAGGTAGAGGAGAGGTAGAGAGAGGTAGAGAGAGGTAGAGAGAGACAGGTAGAGAGAGAGAGGTAGAGAGAGAGACAGGTAGAGAGTTAGAGAGGTAGAAGGAGATGGTAGAGTGGTAGTGAGGTAGAGAGACAGAGAGAGAGACGGGTAGAGAGGTAGAAGGAGATGGTAGAGTGGTAGTGAGGTAGAGAGAGGTAGAGAGAGACGGGTAGAGAGTTAGAGAGGTAGAAGGAGATGGTAGAGGTGGTAGTGAGGTAGAGAGAGGTAGAGAGAGAGAGAGTAGAGAGAGAGTTAGAGCGGTGGAGAGAGGAGAGAGGTAGAGAGAGAGGTAGAGAGTTAGAGAGGGTAGGGAGAGGTAGAGTGGCAGTGAGGTAGAGAGAGAGGTGGAGGTGGCAGTGAGGTAGAGAGAGAGGTAGAGAGAGTAGAGAGGTAGAGAGAGGTGGAGAGAGAGGTAGAGAGAGGTGAGAGAGGTAGAGAGGAGGTAGAGAGAGAGGTGAGAGAGGTAGAGAGGTAGAGAGAGAGGTAGAGAGAGAGGTAGAGAGAGAGGTAGAGAGAGAGGTAGAGAGAGAGGTAGAGAGAGAGGTAGAGAGAGGTAGAGAGAGACAGGTAGAGAGAGAGACAGGTAGAGAGTTAGAGAGGTAGAAGGAGATGGTAGAGTGGTAGTGAGGTAGAGAGACAGGTAGAGAGAGACGAGGTAGAGAGTTAGAGAGGTAGAAGGAGATGGTAGGAGTGGTAGTGAGGTAGAGAGACAGGTAGAGAGACGGGTAGAGAGTTAGAGAGGTAGAAGAGAGATGGTAGAGTGGTAGTGAGGTAGAGAGCAGGTAGAGAGAGACGGGTAGAGAGTTAGAGAGGTAGAAGGAGATGGTAGAGTGGTAGTGAGGTAGAGAGAGGTAGAGAGAGAGAGGTAGAGAGAGAGAGTTAGAGCGGTGGAGAGAGGAGAGAGGTAGAGAGAGAGTGTAGAGAGTGAGAGAGGTAGAGGGAGAGGTAGAGTGGCAGTGAGGTAGAGAGAGAGGTAGAGTGGCGAGTGAGAGGTAGAGAGAGGTAGAGAGAGGTAGAGAGGGGTAGAGAGAGGTAGAGAGAGAGGTAGAGAGAGAGGTAGAGAGAGAGGTAGAGAGAGAGGTAGAGAGGGTAGAGAGAGACAGGTAGAGAGAGAGAGGTGAGAGAGAGACAGAGTAGAGAGTTAGAGAGGTGAGAAGGAGATGGTAGAGTGGTAGTGAGGTAGAGAGACAGGTAGAGAGAGACGGGTAGAGAGTTAGAGAGGTAGAAGGAGATGGTAGAGTGGTAGTGAGGTAGAGAGACAGGTAGAGAGAGACGGGTAGAGAGTTAGAGAGGTAGAAGGGAGATGGTGAGAGTGGTAGTGAGGTAGAGAGGTAGAGAGAGGTAGAGAGAGAGAGTTAGAGCGGTGGAGAGAGGAGAGGTAGAGAGAGAGGTAGAGAGTTAGAGGGAGGTAGAGTGGCAGAGGTAGAGAGAGGTAGAGAGAGGTAGAGAGAGAGAGAGGTAGAGAGAGAGAGGTAGAGAGAGAGGGTAGAGAGGAGAGAGAGGTAGAGAGAGAGGTGAGAGAGGTGGAGAGGTAGAGAGAGAGAGGTAGAGGGAGAGAGGTAGAGAGAGAGAGGTAGAGGTGGAGAGAGGTAGAGGTAGAGAGAGGTAGAGAGGTAGAGAGAGAGAGGTAGAGAGAGGTAGAGAGAGGTAGAGAGGGAGAGGTAGAGAGGGAGAGGTAGAGAGGTAGAGAGTTAGAGAGGTAGAGAGAGAGGTAGAGAGTTAGAGAGGTAGAGAGAGGTAGAGAGGGAGAGGTAGAGAGGGAGAGGTAGAGAGAGAGAGGTAGAGAGGGCAGAGGTAGAGAGGTAGAGAGGTGAGAGAGTTAGAGAGGTAGAGAGAGAGGTAGAGGGAGAGGTAGAGAGGTAGGGAGAGAGGTAGAGAGAGGTAGAGAGAGAGGTAGAGAGAGGGTAGAGAGATGTAGAGAGTTAGAGAGGTAGAGAGAGGTAGAGAGAGGTAGAGAGGAGAGAGGTGAGAGAGGTAGAGAGGTAGAGAGGTAGAGAGAGGTAGAGAGAGAGAGAGGTAGAGAGAGGGGTAGAGAGAGGGTAGAGAGAGGGAGGAGAGAGAGGTAGAGAGAGAGAGAGAGGTAGAGAGGGGTAGAGAGAGAGTAGAGAGGTAGAGAGGTAGAGAGAGGTAGAGAGAGAGAGAGGTAGAGAGAGGGGTAGAGAGAGGTGAGAGAGGTAGAGAGAGGGTAGAGAGGTAGGGAGGTAGAGAGGAGAGAGGTAGAGAGAGGTAGAGAGAGAGAGGTAGAGAGGTAGAGAGGTAGGAGAGGTGGAGAGAGGTAGAGAGAGGTAGAGGGAGAGAGAGAGAGGTAGAGAGTGAGAGAGGTAGAGAGGAGATGGTAGAGAGGTAGAGAGGTAGAGAGAGGTAGAGAGAGAGTAGAGAGAGGGTAGAGAGGTGAGAGAGAGGTAGAGAGAGGTAGAGAGAGGTAGAGAGGTGAGGAGAGAGAGAGGTAGAGAGAGAGGTAGAGAGAGAGGGGTAGAGAGAGAGAGGTAGAGAGAGAGGGGTAGAGAGAGAGAGAGTAGAGAGAGAGGGGTAGAGAGAGAGGTAGAGAGAGAGAGGTAGAGAGAGAGGTGAGAGAGAGAGAGGTAGAGAGAGAGGGGTAGAGGTAGAGAGAGGTAGAGAGAGAGAGAGGTAGAGAGAGGTAGAGAGGAGAGAGGTAGAGAGAGAGAGGTAGAGAGAGAGGTAGAGAGAGGTAGAGAGAGGGGTAGAGAGAGAGAGAGGTAGAGAGAGGTAGGAGAGAGGAGGTAGAGAGGAGGTAGAGAGAGAGAGAGGTAGAGAGGTAGAGAGATGGTAGAGAGTGAGAGAGGTAGTGAGGTAGAGAGGTAGAGAGAGGTAGAGAGGTAGAGAGAGGTAGAGAGAGGTAGAGAGAGGTAGAGAGAGGTAGAGAGAGAGAGGTAGAGAGAGAGGTAGAGAGAGAGGTAGGAGAGAGGTAGAGAGGAGAGAGGTAGAGAGAGGAGAGAGAGAGGCAGAGAGAGAGAGAGAGAGAGAGAGAGAGAGGTAGAGAGAGGTAGAGAGAGGGGTAGAGAGAGGGTAGAGAGGAGGGGTAGAGAGAGGGTAGAGAGAGGTAGAGAGAGAGGTAGAGAGAGGGAGTAGAGAGGAGAGAGGTAGAGAGAGAGAGGTAGAGAGGTAGAGAGGTGAGAGAGAGGTAGAGAGGGTGGAGAGAGGTAGTGAGGTAGAGAGAGAGGTAGTGAGGTAGAGAGAGAGAGAGGTAGAGAGGTAGAGAGGGAGAGGTAGAGAGAGGTGGAGAAGGAGAGAGAGGTGGAGAGGAGAGAGGTAGAGAGAGGTAGAGAGAGGGTAGAGAGGTAGAGAGAGAGGGTAGAGAGAGAGGTAGAGAGGAGAGCAGGTAGGAGAGTTAGAGAGGTAGAAGGAGATGGTAGAGAGATAGGTAGAGAGTTAGAGAGGTAGAAGAGAGATGGTAGAGAGGTAGTGAGGCAGAGAGGTAGAGAGAGAGAGGTAGAGAGGTGGAGAGGTGGAGAGAGGTAGAGGCAGAGGGAGAGGCAGAGGGAGAGGGAGAGGCAGAGAGGTAGAGAGGTAGAGAGTTAGAGAGGTAGAGAGGTAGTGAGGTAGAGAGTTAGAGAGAGGTAGAGGGAGAGAGGTGAGAGAGGGTAGAGAGAGAGGTAGAGAGAGAGGTAGAGAGAGGTAGAGGGAGAGAGGTAGAGAGAGAGGTAGAGGGAGAGGTAGAGAGAGAGGTAGAGAGAGAGTAGAGGTAGAGAGAGAGGTAGAGAGAGAGAGGTGGAGGGAGAGGTAGAGAGAGAGGTAGAGAGAGAGAGAGAGAGGAGAGAGGTGGAGAGAGAGAGAGGTAGAGAGGTAGAGAGGAGAGGTAGAGAGAGGTGGAGGGAGAGAGGTGAGAGGTAGAGAGATGAGAGGTAGGAGAGGTGGAGAGGTAGAGAGGTAGAGAGAGAGGTAGAGAGAGAGGTAGAGAGAGAGAGGTAGAGAGAGAGGTAGAGAGAGAGGTAGAGAGAGGTAGAGAGTAGAGAGAGGTAGAGAGAGCAGGTAGAGAGAGGGTAGAGAGAGACAGGTAGAGAGTAGGAGAGGTAGAGAGAGAGGTAGAGAGTGGTAGAGAGGTAGAGAGGTAGAGGTAGAGAGTAGGTAGAGAGAGAGGTAGAGAGGGAGTAGAGAGAGAGAGGTAGAGAGAGAGAGGTAGAGAGAGGTAGAGGTAGAGAGGTAGAGAGGGAGCGGTGGAGAGAGAGGTAGAGAGAGAGAGGTAGAGAGGTAGAGAGGTAGAAGAGAGATGGTAGAGAGAGAGGTAGAGAGGTAGAGAGGTAGAGAGGAGAGAGGTAGAGAGAGTGGAGAGAGGTAGAGAGGTAGAGGGAGAGTGGTAGAGAGGTAGAGAGAGGTGAGGTAGAGAGAGAGAGAGGTAGAGAGAGGTGAGAGGTAGAGGGAGAGGAGAGAGGTAGAGAGGAGAGGGAGAGAGAGAGGTAGAGAGAGGTAGAGAGAGGTGAGAGAGGTAGAGAGAGGTAGAGAGATGAGGTAGAGAGGTAGAGAGAGAGGTAGAGAGATGAGGTAGAGAGTAGAGAGGTAGAAGGAGATGGTAGAGAGGTAGGTAGAGAGAGAGAGGTAGAGAGGAGAGGTAGAGAGGTAGAGAGAGGTAGAGAGAGAGGTAGAGAGAGGTAGAGAGAGGTAGAGAGGTAGAGAGGAGAGGTGGAGAGAGTAGAGAGGAGAGGTGGAGAGAGGTAGAGAGAGAGGTAGAGAGAGGTAGAGAGGAGAGGTAGAGGGAGAGAGAGAGGTAGAGAGAGAGAGGTAGAGAGGAGATGGTAGAGAGGTAGAGAGGTAGAGAGAGAGGTAGAGAGAGAGGTAGAGAGAGGAGGGTAGAGAGGGGTAGAGAGGGAGTAGAGAGGGGTAGAGAGAGAGAGAGGGAGAGAGAGAGGTAGAGGAGAGAGGGTAGAGAGAGGTAGAGAGAGAGAGAGAGTAGAGAGAGAGAGGTAGAGAGAGAGAGGTGAGAGAGAGAGGGAGAGAGAGAGGTAGAGAGAGAGGTAGAGAGGTAGAGGGAGAGAGGGTAGAGGAGAGAGAGGTAGAGAGAGAGGTAGAGAGGAGAGGTAGAGGGGTAGAGAGGTAGAGAGAGAGTGAGAGTAGAGAGAGAGGTAGAGAGAGTAGAGGTAGAGAGAGAGGTAGAGAGAGAGGTAGAGAGAGAGAGGTAGAGAGGGAGAGGTAGAGAGGGAGAGAGGTAGAGAGAGGGAGAGGTGAGAGAGAGGTAGAGAGAGGTAGAGGTAGAGGTAGAGAGGTAGAGAGGTAGAGAGGTAGAGGTAGAGGTAGAGAGAGGTAGAGAGATGAGAGTAGAGAGAGGTAGAGAGGTAGAGAGAGAGAGAGAGAGGTAGAGAGGTAGAGAGAGGTAGAGAGAGAGTAGAGATGGAGAGAGAGGTGAGAGGAGGTAGAGAGAGAGGTAGAGAGGTGAGAGAGGTAGAGAGGAGTAGAGAGGTAGAGAGAGGTAGAGAGGTGAGAGAGGTAGAGAGGTAGAGAGGTAGAGAGAGTGAGAGAGAGAGAGAGGTAGAGAGAGGTAGAGAGAGAGAGAGGTGAGAGAGGTAGAGAGATGGTAGAGAGAGAGAGGTAGAGAGGTAGAGAGGTAGAGAGAGAGGTAGAGAGGTAGAGAGGTAGAGAGAGAGAGGTAGAGAGAGAGGTAGAGAGAGGGTGGAGAGAGGTAGAGAGAGAGAGGTAGAGAGGTAGAGGTAGAGAGGTAGAGAGAGAGGTAGAGAGAGGTGAGAGAGGAGGTAGAGAGGTAGAGAGGTAGAGAGAGGGTAGAGAGAGAGGTAGAGAGGTAGAGAGAGGTGAGAGAGGTAGAGAGGTAGAAGGAGATGGTAGAGAGGTAGTGAGGTAGAGAGAGAGGTGAGAGAGAGAGGTAGAGAGAGAGGTGAGAGAGGTAGAGGTAGAGATAGAGAGGTAGAGAGAGAGATAGAGAGAGAGAGGTAGAGATAGAGAGGTAGAGAGAGGTAGAGAGAGAGGAGAGAGGGTAGAGAGAGAGGTAGGAGAGAGAGGTAGAGAGAGAGAGGTAGAGAGAGGTAGAGAGAGTAGAGAGAGAGAGTAGAGAGGTAGAGAGAGAGAGAGGTAGAGAGAGAGGTAGAGAGAGAGGAGGAGAGGTAGGGAGAGAGGTAGAGAGAGAGAGGTAGAGGAGAGAGAGGTAGAGGGAGAGGTAGGAGAGGTAGAGAGGGAGAGAGAGGGAGAGAGGTAGAGAGAGAGAGAGGGAGAGAGAGAGAGAGAGGTAGAGAGAGAGAGTAGAGAGGTAGAGAGAGAGGTAGAGAGGTAGAGAGGTAGAGGAGAGAGAGGAGAGAGAGGAGAGAGAGGAGGTAGTAGAGAGGAGAGAGAGAGAGGTAGAGAGAGGTAGAGAGAGAGGTAGAGAGGTAGAGAGAGTAGAGAGGTAGAGAGAGAGAGAGAGAGAGAGAGGTAGAGAGGAGAGAGAGAGGTAGAGAGGTAGAGAGGTAGAGAGAGGTAGAGAGAGGTAGAGAGAGAGAGGTAGAGAGAGATAGGTAGAGAGTAGAGAGGTAGAGAGAGGTAGAGAGGTAGAGGAGATGTAGAGTGGAGAGAGAGAGAGAGAGGTAGAGAGGAGAGAGGTAGAGAGAGAGGTAGAGAGAGGTGGAGAGAGAGAGAGGTAGAGAGAGAGTAGAGAGAGGTAGAGAGTAGAGAGGTAGAGAGAGAGGTAGAGAGAGAGAGGTAGAGAGGTAGAGAGGTAGAGAGGTAGAGGTAGAGAGAGGTAGAGGAGAGTAGAGAGGTAGAGGAGATGGTAGAGAGGTAGAGAGGCAGAGAGGTAGAGAGAGAGAGAGAGAGGTGGAGAGAGGTAGAGAGAGAGGCAGAGAGGAGAGGAGAGAGAGGTAGAGAGAGGAGGGAGAGAGAGAGGTAGAGAGGTAGAGGAGAGAGAGAGGTAGAGAGAGAGGTAGAGAGGTAGAGAGAGGTAGAGAGTAGAGAGAGAGGTAGAGAGAGAGAGAGGTAGAGAGAGAGAGGTAGAGAGGAGAGGTAGAGAGAGAGGTAGGTGAGGGAGAGAGAGGTAGAGAGGTAGGGAGAGGTAGAGAGGTAGAGAGAGAGGTGAGAGAGGTAGAGAGAGAGTAGAGGTAGAGGGAGAGGTAGAGAGAGAGAGAGAGGTAGAGAGGTGAGAGAGGTAGAGAGTGTAGAGAGGTAGAGAGAGAGGTAGAGAGAGGAGAGAGGTAGAGAGAGGTAGAGAGAGAGGTAGAGAGAGAGGTAGAGAGAGAGAGGTAGAGAGAGAGAGAGGTGAGAGAGAGAGAGGTAGAGAGGGAGAGAGGTAGAGAGAGAGAGGTGAGAGAGAGAGAGAGGTAGAGAGAGAGAGGTGGAGAGGAGAGAGGTAGAGAGAGAGAGGTAGAGAGAGAGAGGAGGTAGAGAGAGAGGTAGAGAGAGAGAGGTAGAGAGGGAGAGGTAGAGAGAGAGGTAGAGAGAGAGTAGAGAGGTGGAGAGAGAGATAGAGAGAGGCAGAGGTAGAGAGGCAGAGAGGTAGAGAGAGAGAGGTAGAGAGGTAGAGAGGTAGAGAGAGGTAGAGAGAGGTAGGAGAGAGGTAGAGAGAGGTGGAGAGAGAGGTAGAGAGGAGAGGTAGAGAGAGAGGTAGAGAGGGAGAGGTAGAGGGAGAGGTAGAGGGAGGAGGAGAGGGAGAGAGGTAGAGAGAGGTAGAGAGAGAGGTAGAGAGGTAGAGGTAGAGAGAGAGAGGTAGAGAGAGAGGTAGAGGGTAGAGAGAGGTAGAGAGGTAGAGAGGTAGAGGGAGAGAGAGAGAGAGAGAGAGGTAGAGAGGGAGAGGTGAGAGGAGAGAGAGGTAGAGGGAGAGGTAGAGAGAGAGAGAGAGGTAGAGAGGGAGAGAGAGAGAGGTGAGAGAGAGAGGTAGAGAGGGAGAGGAGAGGTAGAGAGAGGTAGAGAGAGGTAGAGAGAGAGGTAGAGAGGAGAGGTAGAGAGGGTAGAGAGGAGAGAGAGAGAGAGTAGAGAGAGAGGTAGAGAGAGGTAGAGAGAGGTAGAGGTAGAGAGAGAGGTAGAGAGAGAGAGGTAGACAGAGAGGTAGAGAGATAGAGAGGTAGAGAGAGAGAGAGAGGTAGAGAGGTAGAGAGAGAGGTAGAGAGATAGAGAGGTAGAGAGGTAGAGAGATAGAGAGGTAGAGAGGTAGAGAGGTAGAGAGAGAGAGAGAGGTAGAGAGAGAGGTAGAGAGAGAGGAGAGAGAGATAGAGAGGTAGAGAGAGGTAGAGAGAGAGGTAGAGGAGAGGTAGAGAGGTAGAGAGGTAGAGAGAGAGGTAGAGAGAGAGAGAGAGGTAGAGAGAGAGGTAGAGAGAGTAGAGAGAGGTAGAGAGAGAGGTAGAGAGGTAGAGAGAGGAGAGAGAGAGGTGGAGAGAGGTAGAGAGGAGGAGAGAGAGGTAGAGAGAGGTAGAGAGGTGAGAGAGAGAGAGGTAGAGAGAGAGAGAGAGGAGAGAGAGAGGTAGAGAGAGTAGAGAGGTAGAGAGAGAGGTAGAGGAGAGGTAGAGAGAGTAGAGAGGTAGAGAGAGAGAGGTAGAGAGAGAGAGGTAGAGAGGAGAGAGGTAGAGAGAGAGTGTAGAGAGAGAGAGCAGAGTAGAGAGAGCGGTAGAGAGGTAGAGAGGTAGAGAGGGAGATGGTAGAGAGAGGTAGAGAGGTAGAGAGAGGTAGAGGAGAGGTAGAGAGTAGAGAGGTAGAGAGGTGAGAGAGAGGTAGAGAGAGAGAGAGAGGTAGAGAGAGGTAGAGAGAGAGGTAGAGAGGAGAGAGAGAGAGGTAGAGAGAGAGAGGTGAGAGAGAGAGAGGTAGAGAGAGAGAGTAGAGAGAGAGAGAGGTAGAGAGAGGTAGAGAGAGAGAGGTAGAGAGAGAGAGGTAGAGAGAGTAGAGGTAGAGAGAGGTAGAGAGAGAGAGGTAGGAGAGAGAGAGGTAGAGAGAGAGAGGTAGAGAGGAGAGAGAGGAGAGAGAGAGAGGTAGAGAGAGGGAGAGAGGTAGAGAGCAGAGGTAGAGAGCAGAGAGGTAGAGAGAGAGAGAGAGAGTAGAGAGAGAGGTAGAGAGAGAGGTAGAGAGGTAGAGGTAGAGAGAGGTAGAGAGAGGTAGAGATGTAGAGAGGTAGAGAGAGAGGTAGAGAGGTAGAGAGGTAGAGAGAGAGAGAGAGGTAGAGAGGAGGTAGAGAGAGGAGAGAGAGAGAGGTAGAGAGAGAGAGAGGTAGAGAGGTAGAGAGGGTAGAGAGGTAGAGAGGTAGAGGAGAGGTAGAGAGAGGTAGAGAGAGAGAGGTAGAGAGGTAGAGAGGTAGAGAGGAGAGGTAGAGTAGAGTAGAGGTAGAGAGAGTAGAGAGAGGTAGGGAGAGAGGTAGAGAGAGGAGAGAGAGAGAGGGTAGAGAGGTAGAGAGAGTAGAGAGGGTAGAGAGAGAGTAGGGAGAGGTAGAGAGGTAGAGAGGAGATGGTAGAGTGGGAGAGGTAGAGAGAGAGGTAGAGAGAGAGGTAGAGAGAGAGTAGAGGGGTAGAGAGGAGAGAGAGGTAGAGAGAGAGGTAGAGAGAGAGAGGTAGAGGGAGAGAGAGAGGTAGAGAGGAGAGAGAGGTAGAGTGGCAGAGAGAGGTAGAGAGAGAGGTGAGAGAGAGAGTAGAGAGAGGTAGAGAGAGGTAGAGAGGAGAGGTAGAGAGAGAGTAGAGAGGTAGAGAGAGGTAGAGAGAGAGGTAGAGAGAGGTAGAGTAGAGGTAGAGAGGAGAGAGGTAGAGAGAGAGGTAGAGGTAGAGAGGTAGAGAGAGGTAGAGAGAGAGGTAGAGAGGTAGAGAGAGAGGTAGAGAGAGGAGAGAGGTAGAGAGAGTAGAGAGGTAGAGGAGATGGAGAGAGGTAGAGAGGAGAGAGAGAGGTAGAGAGAGAGAGGTAGAGAGAGAGGTAGAGAGAGAGAGGTAGAGAGGTAGAGAGGTAGAGAGAGAGAGAGAGGTAGAGAGGTAGAGAGAGTAGAGAGGTAGAGAGAGAGATGTAGAGAGAGAGAGGTAGAGAGAGGTAGAGAGAGGTAGAGAGAGAGGTAGAGAGATGGAGAGAGGTAGAGAGGTAGAGAGAGAGAGAGAGTAGAGAGAGAGGTAGAGGGTAGCAGAGAGGTAGAGAGAGGTAGAGAGAGGTAGAGAGAGGTAGAGAGAGAGAGGTGAGAGAGAGGTAGAGAGAGTAGAGGTAGAGAGAGAGGTAGAGAGAGAGATAGAGAGAGGTAGAGAGGTAGAGAGGTAGAGAGAGAGAGAGGTAGAGAGAGGTAGAGGGTAGAGGAGGAGAGGTAGAGAGGTAGAGAGGGTAGAGAGAGAGAGGTGAGAGAGAGAGAGAGAGGTAGAGAGAGAGGTAGAGAGAGAGGTAGAGAGAGAGGTAGAGAGGTAGAGAGGGTAGAGAGGTAGAGAGAGAGGTAGAGAGAGAGAGGTAGAGAGGTAGAGAGGTAGAGAGAGAGAGGTAGAGAGAGAGGTAGAGAGGGAGAGAGAGAGAGAGAGGTAGAGAGAGAGAGAGGTAGAGAGAGAGAGAGAGAGAGGTAGAGAGGTAGAGAGAGAGGTAGAGAGAGGTAGAGAGAGAGGTAGAGAGTGAGAGAGGTAGAGAGGAGAGGTAGAGGAGAGAGGTAGAGAGAGAGGTAGAGAGAGAGGTAGAGAGAGAGAGAGGGAGAGAGGTAGAGAGAGAGGTAGAGAGGTAGAGAGTAGAGAGAGGAGAGTAGAGAGGTAGAGAGAGGTAGAGAGAGAGAGAGGTAGAGAGGTAGAGAGGTAGAGAGTAGAGAGAGAGAGGTAGAGAGAGGTAGAGAGAGGTAGAGGAGGGTAGAGAGAGAGGTAGAGAGGTAGAGAGGGTAGAGAGCAGAGAGGTAGAGAGAGAGAGAGGTAGAGAGAGAGGTAGAGAGAGAGAGAGGTAGAGAGGAGAGGTAGAGAGAGAGAGGTAGAGAGAGAGTAGAGAGAGGTAGAGAGAGAGAGGTAGAGAGAGAGGTAGAGAGAGAGGTAGAGAGAGAGAGGAGAGAGGTAGAGAGAGAGGTAGAGAGAGAGGTAGAGAGAGAGGTAGAGAGTAGAGAGGTAGAGAGAGAGAGGTAGAGGAGAGAGGTAGAGAGAGAGGTAGAGAGGAGAGAGGTAGAGAGAGAGAGGTAGAGAGGAGAGGTGAGAGGGAGAGGTAGAGAGGAGAGTAGAGAGGTAGAGAGGAGAGAGTAGAGAGGTAGAGAGAGAGAGAGAGAGAGGTAGAGAGAGGTAGAGAGGTGAGAGAGAGAGAGTAGAGAGAGAGAGGTAGAGAGAGAGAGTGAGAGAGAGGAGAGAGAGAGAGGTAGAGAGAGAGGTAGAGGAGAGAGGTAGAGAGGAGAGAGGTAGAGAGAGAGTAGAGAGAGGTAGAGAGAGGTAGAGAGTGAGTAGAGGTAGAGAGTAGAGAGGTAGAGGAGAGGTAGAGAGAGGTAGAGTAGAGGTAGAGAGGTAGAGAGAGAGAGGAGGTAGAGAGAGAGAGGTAGAGAGGTAGTGAGGTAGAGAGAGGTAGAGAGAGAGGTAGAGGAGAGAGTTAGAGAGAGAGGCAGAGAGGTAGAGAGATGAGAGAGGTAGAGAGATAGAGAGAGGTAGAGAGAGAGGTAGAGAGGTAGAGAGGTAGAGAGAGGAGGTAGAGAGAGGTAGAGAGAGAGTAGAGAGAGGTAGAGAGAGGTAGAGCAGAGAGAGAGGTAGAGAGAGGTAGAGAGAGGAGGTAGAGAGAGAGGTAGAGGAGAGAGGTAGAGAGAGGTAGAGAGGTAGAGAGGTAGAGAGACAGGTAGAGAGAGAGAGGTAGAGAGAGAGAGGTAGAGAGAGGTAGAGAGGTAGAGAGAGAGAGAGAGTAGAGGTAGAGAGAGGTAGAGAGAGAGTAGAGAGGTAGAGGGAGAGAGAGAGTAGAGAGAGGTAGAGAGAGAGGTAGAGAGAGAGAGGTAGAGAGAGTAGAGAGGAGAGGAGAGGTAGAGAGAGAGAGGTAGAGAGAGAGAGAGAGAGAGTAGAGAGAGAGGGAGAGAGAGAGAGGTAGAGAGAGAGGTAGAGAGGGAGAGAGAGGTAGAGGGGTAGAGAGAGAGGTAGAGAGAGGAGGTAGAGAGGTAGGAGGAGGTAGAGAGAGAGGTAGGAGAGAGAGGTAGAGGAGGTAGAGAGAGGTAGAGAGAGGTAGGAGAGAGGTAGAGAGAGAGGTAGAGAGAGAGGTAGAGAGAGGTAGAGAGAGAGGTAGAGGAGAGAGGTAGAGAGAGAGGTAGAGAGAGAGGTAGAGAGGGTAGAGAGAGGAGAGAGAGGTAGAGAGAGAGGTAGAGAGGAGAGAGGAGAGAGAGGTAGAGAGAGGTAGAGAGGTAGAGAGAGGTAGAGAGAGAGAGTAGAGAGAGAGAGAGGTAGAGAGAGAGGTAGAGAGGAGAGAGAGTAGAGAGAGAGGTAGAGAGAGAGGTAGAGAGGTAGAGAGGTAGAGAGAGGTAGAGAGAGAGGTAGAGAGAGAGGTAGAGAGAGAGGTAGAGAGTTAGAGAGGTAGAAGGAGATGGTAGAGAGGTAGAGAGGTAGAGAGAGGTAGAGAGAGAGGTAGAGAGGCAGAGAGGTGAGAGAGGTAGAGAGAGAGGTAGAGGGAGAGGTAGAGAGGTAGAGAGGTAGAGGTAGAGAGAGGTAGAGAGGTAGAGAGGTAGAGAGAGTAGAGAGGTAGAGAGGTAGAGAGAGATGGAGAGAGAGAGAGTAGAGAGGTAGAGAGATGGTAGAGAGAGGTAGAGAGAGTAGAGTAGAGAGAGGTAGAGAGGTAGAGAGAGAGAGGTAGAGAGAGAGGTAGAGGAGAGAGAGGTAGAGAGAGAGGAGAGAGGTAGAGAGAGGTAGAGAGGAGAGAGTAGAGAGGTAGAGAGAGTAGAGAGGTAGAGAGAGGTAGAGAGAGAGGTAGAGAGAGAGTAGAGAGGTAGAGAGATGGAGAGAGAGGTAGAGAGAGAGATAGAGAGAGTAGAGAGAGGTAGAGAGGTGAGAGAGGTAGAGAGGAGAGGTAGAGAGAGAGAGGTAGAGAGAGAGGTAGAGAGAGAGGTAGAGAGAGGAGAGGCAGGAGAGAGAGGTAGAGAGAGAGAGAGGTAGAGAGAGAGAGTAGAGAGGTGAGAGAGAGAGGTAGAGAGAGGTAGAGAGAGAGGTAGAGGAGAGAGGTAGAGAGGAGAGAGAGAGGGAGAGAGGTAGAGAGGTAGAGGTAGAGAGAGGTAGAGAGAGAGAGAGAGAGAGAGAGAGGTAGAGAGAGAGGTACAGAGGTAGAGAGGTAGAGAGAGAGGTAGAGAGAGAGGTAGAGAGGTAGAGAGCTAGAGAGAGAGAGGTAGAGAGAGGTAGAGAGAGAGAGAGAGGTAGAGATAGGTAGAGAGAGGGAGAGAGAGAGAGGTAGAGAGAGAGAGAGAGGTAGAGAGAGAGGTAGAGAGAGAGGGTAGAGAGAGAGAGAGAGGTAGAGAGAGAGAGGTAGAGAGAGAGAGGTAGAGAGGTAGAGAGAGGTAGAGAGGAGGAGAGTAGAGAGGTAGAGAGAGAGAGGTAGAGAGAGGTAGAGAGAGAGGAGAGAGAGAGAGGTAGAGAGGGAGAGAGAGGTAGAGAGAGAGGTAGAGAGAGAGAGAGAGGTAGAGAGAGAGAGGTAGAGAGAGAGAGAGGTAGAGAGAGAGAGAGGAGAGAGAGGTGAGAGAGGTAGAGAGAGGTAGAGAGAGAGAGTAGAGAGGTAGAGAGGTAGAGAGGAGATGGTAGAGAGTGAGAGAGGTAGAGAGAGAGGTAGAGAGAGGTAGAGAGAGAGTAGAGAGAGAGAGAGAGGAGAGAGAGAGGTAGAGAGAGAGGTGAGAGAGAGGTAGAGAGAGAGAGAGAGAGAGGTAGAGAGAGAGAGTAGAGAGAGAGGTAGAGGAGAGAGGTAGAGGGAGAGAGAGGTAGAGAGAGGTAGAGGTAGAGAGGTAGGAGAGAGGTAGAGAGAGAGAGGTAGAGAGAGAGAGAGAGTAGAGAGAGAGGTAGAGAGAGAGAGAGAGAGGTAGAGAGGTAGAGAGAGAGAGAGGTAGAGAGATGAGAGAGGTAGAGGAGAGGAGAGAGGTAGAGAGAGAGAGAGGTGAGAGAGAGAGGTAGAGAGGTAGAGAGAGTAGAGGTAGAGAGAGAGGTAGAGAGAGAGTAGAGAGAGTAGAGAGAGAGGTAGAGAGAGAGGTAGAGAGAGGTAGAGAGAGGTAGAGAGAGTAGAGAGAGAGGTAGAGAGAGAGAGAGTAGAGAGAGAGAGAGAGAGAGAGAGGTAGAGAGAGAGAGAGGTAGAGAGAGAGGTAGAGAGAGTGAGAGGTAGAGAGAGAGGTAGAGAGAGAGGTAGAGAGAGGTAGAGAGGTAGAGAGAGAGGTAGAGAGAGAGAGAGAGAGAGGTAGAGAGAGGTAGAGAGAGAGAGGTAGAGAGAGAGAGAGGTAGAGAGGAGAGAGAGAGGTAGAGAGAGAGAGGTAGAGAGAGAGAGAGGTAGAGAGAGAGGAGAGAGGTAGAGAGAGAGGTAGAGAGAGAGAGAGGTAGAGAGAGTAGAGAGGTAGAGAGAGAGAGGTAGAGAGAGGAGAGAGGTAGAGAGAGGTAGAGAGAGGAGGAGAGAGAGAGAGAGAGGTAGAGAGAGAGAGAGAGAGAGAGAGAGGTAGAGAGAGAGAGAGGTAGAGAGAGTAGAGAGGTAGAGAGAGAGAGGTAGAGAGAGGTAGAGAGGTAGAGAGAGAGAGAGAGAGAGAGGTAGAGAGAGAGAGGTAGAGAGAGGTAGAGAGAGAGAGGTAGAGAGAGAGGTAGAGGAGGTAGAGAGAGGTAGAGAGAGAGAGGTAGAGAGAGAGAGAGGTAGAGAGAGAGAGAGTAGAGAGGTAGAGAGGTAGAGAGAGAGAGAGGTAGAGAGAGAGGTAGAGAGAGAGAGAGAGAGGTAGAGAGGTAGAGAGGTAGAGAGAGGTAGAGAGAGGTAGAGAGAGAGGTAGAGAGAGAGTAGAGAGAGGTAGAGAGAGGTAGAGAGAGAGAGAGAGAGAGGTAGAGAGAGAGAGGTAGAGAGAGTGTAGAGAGGTAGAGAGAGAAGAGAGAGGTAGAGAGAGGTAGAGAGGTAGAGAGAGAGGTAGAGAGAGGGAGAGAGAGGTAGAGAGAGGTAGAGAGAGGTAGAGAGGTAGAGAGAGGTAGAGAGAGAGAGTAGAGAGAGAGAGAGAGAGAGAGAGGTAGAGGGGTAGAGAGAGAGAGAGGTAGAGGGGTAGAGAGAGAGAGAGAGAGGTAGAGAGAGAGAGGTAGAGAGAGAGAGAGAGGTAGAGAGAGAGGTAGAGAGAGAGAGAGAGAGGTAGAGAGAGAGAGAGAGAGGTAGAGAGAGAGGTAGAGAGGTAGAGAGGTAGAGAGAGAGGTAGAGAGAGAGAGGTAGAGAGAGAGAGAGTGAGAGAGGAGAGAGGTAGAGAGAGAGGTAGAGAGGAGAGAGGTAGAGAGAGTAGAGAGTAGAGAGAGAGAGAGGTAGAGAGAGGTGAGAGAGAGAGGTAGAGAGAGAGAGGGAGAGAGGTAGAGAGGTGAGAGAGGTAGAGAGAGAGAGGTAGAGGAGAGAGAGAGAGAGAGAGAGAGGTAGAGAGAGAGGTAGAGAGAGAGAGTGAGAGAGAGAGGTAGAGAGAGAGAGAGTAGAGAGAGAGAGGTAGAGAGAGAGAGGTAGAGAGGAGAGAGGTAGAGAGAGAGAGGTAGAGAGAGGTAGAGAGAGAGGTAGAGAGGTAGAGAGGTAGAGAGAGGTAGAGAGGTAGAGAGAGAGTGGTAGAGAGGTAGAGAGAGAGGTAGAGAGATAGAGAGAGAGAGAGGTAGAGAGAGAGAGGTAGAGAGGTAGAGAGGTAGAGAGAGAGAGAGGTAGAGAGAGTAGAGGTAGAGAGAGAGAGAGGTAGAGAGAGGTGAGAGGAGAGAGGTAGAGAGAGAGAGTAGAGGAGAGAGGTAGAGAGTAGAGAGAGAGAGAGAGAGAGAGGTAGAGAGGTAGAGAGAGTAGAGAGGTGAGAGA